>JAMXDD010000007.1:38280891-38296937 GCA_024733475.1 Syzygium grande | reverse complement strand
TATGGCAAGTAAAACTAATAACACTTCTTCAGCTCATACCCCAAAATTCCGGGTCCAACCGTGAGTGTCCGGAAACCCGGCCAGACCCGCGAACCCGACTGGCCGCCCGGACCACACGAAACTCCTACGCTCGACCGACTCGTCCGACTGGCTCACTACTGCCTCGACGCCAAGGCGATTAACGGCCTTGCTAACCCGCCTGCGGGTCCACGCCACGTTTGCGGTTTGAGTTCCACTGTCTGCTGATGCCACCACTAGGCGGCGACACGCCTTGGCTTCGAGTCATCATTGCAGGATCGGCGGCCGATCGAGTTATCCGAGCTCATAGGACTGACAAACAAGGATCGCCTGTGCCCGACGAGGGACGGGCCGACCGCCTCGCAGCCACGCCCGGCTCGGCCGTGGCTACTTCTCTCCTGGCGGCCGGTACATCCGGCTCCAAGAGCAACAAAATGTAGACAGAGAAGCATTAGTTCAAAGATTATCAACACCTTTATGTAGCGCCGATTTAAGGCGAGGGATTTTAGCTGATCAAGATTTAAACACGCCTCAATCACACACTACAATATGCGTGAGTAAAGAGGGATCGATCCCGGTGTCACGTCGGAATTAGCGTAGCCGAACGCCATGAGGCCCTACCAAATGACCCCCAAAAGATGAGTATAAACGGCAGTGGCAGCTGGCTTTAGTCCCCACCCGCCTTATGCGACATGTAGAAGGCGAACGCGATAGACTGGTCACACCTGCCGCACCCCTGCCGGATCCCTGAAACTAACTCGGACCGAAAGGAAAACGCAAACTAGCAAGACTTGAACCTTAACTTACCAAAATCGACGCCGGAGGAGTGAAGAGCAAGGTGATTTCTACCGACACCGATACTTCCATGAAAGCTTTGAGGACTACGGGTCTCTCTCTTCCTGACCTCTCTCTCTGCTCCTCCCTCCCGATTTCTCCTCACTCACACCTGGAACTCTCTTCCCATTCTTCCGCTTTTTTTCAACTTCCTCGCTCACCCCCTCCTCACTGCACCTCTCACACTAGCCTCTCTCGCCTCGTCTCTCCCTCAGCAGCTCTCTCGCCCGCCCTCCTTCCCTCGATTTCTTCTCCTACGGGTCTCACCTCCGGCCTCCTTTCTCTCCTCTCCTTCCGGGTTTTAAAGAACCATTTGCGTGTTCTTAGCATCCTCTCAAGGGGCTTACGCTGGTCAACGCTTTTTCTCCCAGCCCCCGCTTCTAATCATGCGGTTTCTTCATCTTCTCATATGCTGCCGATCTTCTCCTTTGGGACCTAATCAGGTCCGCTTTTTTAGCTAAACGGTTGCAAGCCTTTTGATCCCGGCTACCGCTGCTAGTCACGCCATTGCTTCCTCGCACGGGTTTCCTGCAAGTGCAGCACGCCCATCTCTATCCGCTTCCGCTTTCAACCTCGTGATCCCGCCCCTGCTCAATCTTCTTGTTGCTCTAAAGCTGCTGAGTAATATGGGCCGTCATGATTAATTCAACGTACTGTCCGTCAGCTTCTCTTTTCCCATTCTTGATTCAGTTTTTTTTCAACTTCCTCGCTCACTCCCCGGCCTCTCTCCTCACCCGGACCTCTCGCTCCACGAGCTCTCTCTCGCTCTGGTCTCTCCCTCCACGAGCTCTCTCTCGCTCTGGTCTCTCCTTCCTGATTTCTTCTCTCGGTCGGTCTCACTCCTCCGTCCCCCCTTTTCTCTCTCCCTCTCCTCTGGTTTTAAAGAACCATTTTGCGGGTTCTTTGTCATCCCAGAAGGGAACAAAGGCTAGTCAACGTCTTTTTTTTCTCCCAGCTCCCGGTTTCTTCTAATCGGGCGTGCCTTCTTCATCTTCTCATATGCGGTCGCCCGATCTTCTCCTTGGGACTGAATCGAGGTCCGTTTTAGCTAAAAAGCAGTTTGCAAGCCTTTTGGATCTGGCGCGAGTCAAGGCGCGGCCTTCCGCCATTGCTTCCTTGCTGACCCCGGCCTCCTCGTGCGAGCACGCTTCCATCCCATCCGCCCACGGCTTTCAACCTCTGCATCCGCTCCTGTTCATCTTCTTTGCTTGCCTAAAGCGTTGAGTAACGCTGGGGGTGGGCCAGCGTTGATTAATTCAACTGGTCCAGTCCTTTTTTTTTTTTTTTTTTTTTTTTAAATTAATTTTGAAGATAAACAAAGAAAATATGCTCTAGTAGACTATATTAATATAAATGCGCCTAATGTCTTCATAACGTGTTTTTGGTTTAAGGATTAAAGAAATTAAACCCTAATTTTTGTGCGATAAAACCCTAAGTAATTTGAGCAAAATTTAGGTGTCAACAGCTGCCCCTCTTTGAAGGGAAGCTCAAAGAGGTTCTCTTCAAAGACGAAAGACACCTAAATTTGGTCCACGGAAGGCAAGTGAAGGCTGGCTTTATGCAAGAAAAGAGAATAAAATGAAGATAAAATGAAATAAAACAAAATAAAATGAGGATAAAATAAGTAAAATAAAATAAGATGAATAAAGTGTGGTTTATGGTTGGACCACAAACCTTTGATGCGTGGTTTAAGGTTGGACCACAAACCTTTGATGCGTGGTTTAAGGTTGGACCACAAACCTTTTGAAATAGTGGTTTAAGGTTGGACCACAAACCTTTTTGAAAAGCGTGGTTTAAGGTTGGACCACAAACCTTTGAAAATCGTGGTTTAAGGTTGGACCACAAACCTTTTTGAAAAGCGTGGTTTAAGGTTGGACCACAAACCTTTTTTGAAAAGTGGTTTTAAGGTTGGACCACAAACCTTTTTGAAAAGTGGTTTAAGGTTGGACCACAAACCTTTTTTGAAAGTGGTTTAAGGTTGGACCACAAACCTTTTGAAAGAGTACCTGGGGATCCTTGTCCGAGGGTTTGATAGATCTCCTATCGTATTCTTCCCAGCAGGGTCTTAGGAGTTCATGAATGCTTGAATGTATCTTCACATTTAAAGAGATCGACTTGAAGGTTGGTGTTTGAAAAAGCGTCGCTTTGTCTTCTGAGGATTAGTAATAACAGGTACATGTATTTATCTCAGAAACAAACAACCGGCACTCTCTAAGACACATGCTTCAAGATCCGTTCCATTGGAGTTCATGTGTAACGATTTTAACATGTTCGTATCACTAACTTTCCATCGGGGATAATTATCATTTAAGACAATTTCCACTCGTGACATGAATCATCTTGAAAATGCTAAATGAGAGACTTTCAATTAGAAAGGACTTTTGTTCACTCTCATCTAAAAGGGTTATTTTGTGAGAATCACTCTGTCTTACCATCATCATGTCGACAAAGGTCCGAGTATTCTCGCAAAGCGGTACAACCTTACCAACTCGAGAGGTCTTCAATGGGACTGTGATATAGGCTTGGTCGATGGCTTAACGAATGAAACTGTCCAAGTCGGAGCTATGAAATAGATACTTCGTGGTCATCTTCGGGTTTACAAGTCGGGAACTCTGCGAAGTAGGATAGAAAAATGATCTTGTTTCCACTTCTTTAAGCGATGCTTATAAACATATGAGCTCCTCGTTGACTCAAGTGCCCCAATCAAAAAAGACTTTACAAAGGACGTAACGTAGGCTAGGTTCATGGGTTGAGAAACGAAAAGATCGCAGGCTCTATGATGTGTATTGAGGTGAGAGTTGGTGATCATTTTGACATTGTCACCGGTCTCCTTCTTTGTCATTAGGGATTATCCTCAGAAGTGCACTGTCGACCTTAACCATGCGGCATTTGTCTCCCGGAAATCTGAATGACGACTATTGCTTGACCAGGGCTGACTTTGTAATTTCAACACATATCATCCCAACATTTTGCTTCTTATTTAATACATGGGGGCTAGACTCACTCTGACAAGCACACTGCCTTTAATGCCCCCTAGTTCATCCCCCTCCTTCTTTCTTTGTTTTTTTTTTCAACATTTGTATCTATGGGCATTGACCTTGCTTTTACCAGGTACACTGCTTTTTCGTGCCCCTAGTTTTTTTTTTTTTTTTTGGCTTGGACAAACTTAAACAATACAATGCTGTTGAGCTCTCAGGTCCTCATCTTTAGTCGGCATTCTGAATCACGATGCTCGCACAGCGGTGACTTTTGTCTTGCCCCAGTGTGGGGGATGATCACCAACTAGGTTTATAAGAAGTAAAATTGCAGGCTCAATTGGGTTGTTCAATGGATATAAGTGTGTAGGATAGAGAAAGAAACGCTTTTCGTCGTCTTGAGGCACTTGGATTCACGTACTAGCTCATTTGCAATAAAGGCACTCAAAGATTGATACAAGTGAAAGCAAGAACATTTTCTACTCATTTCCTCGCTTCGATATGCCGACTCACCTCTGATTTGCCTCGGTGTGGGGTGGTTCTTGACAGGGGTGGTATGAAAGAAACTTCACAAGTGTTTGAGCTCAAAAGGGTTGAGCAAATGGTAGCCTATAGCGTTTGCGATGGATGAACGAAATGCCTCTCATCACCTTAGTTGCCGTACTTTTTGCGAGATAACCCTTCACTTTGCAAACATGGAATTTTTTTTTTCAACTCACTAGTACATAGGATAGTGTATGGGGCATGGCTTGCCTTTCATCATTCTGACACGTCTCATTTAGCATATTCAAGCGTCTTCGCACCACTCATTGAATTGTCCATTTTAATGACCCTCAGTGGAATTGGTGACTCAGACAGATAAAAATCATTACAAAGTTCATGGACATTTCAGATATTCACACGTACCGGAAGGTTCATAACTGCATAACGATCAATTACCAGACATGACTTTGAGCACTCATTCAAAGAGTCGTTATCACAAGAAATGTTTCTCGTCACTACACTTCAGCTTCTTCGTCGTTCGTCCTTCATCTCGTTGCAGTTGGATACCTGAAACACAAACACATGTACATGTATGGAAATGTATGCATGACATGCATGATACTAAGTGATTCGGATTGCACGAAAAACAGCTTTCTAGCCTTGATTTCATTCATAGAAAATATTTCTTGACTGCGTCAGAGTTTACAGGCTTGGACAGCTCGTGGCCATCCATTTCCATTAACACTAAAGCACCACCTGGCAGGATCTTTTTGATGACATAGGGACCTTCGTAAGTCGGGGCAAATTTGCCGTGAGGGTCACGTACAATTGATATTACTTTCCTCAATACCAAATCGTTGACTTCAAGGTGTCGGGGACGAACTTTTCGATTGAACGACTTCGCTACTCGTTTCTGGTAGCATTGACCGTGACATATGGCTTGCAGTCTGCTCCGTCGATCATGTTCAACTGTTCATGCCTTTGTCGTACCCATTCGACCTCATCAAGTTTTGCCTGAGAGAGGACCCTTAAGGATGGAATTTCGACTTCCACGGGAAGGACCGCTTCCATTCCATATACTAACGAAAATGGGGTTGCTCCAGTCGAGGTGCGGATCGATGTCCGATATGCCATCAACGCATATGGAAGTCTTTCATGCCAGTCGCGATAATTCTCAGCAGTGTTTGATAAGATCTTCTTTATGTTTTTGTTTGCTGCTTCAACGGCCCCGTTCATTTGTGGGCGGTACGGTGATGAATTCAGATGCCGGACTCGAAATGTATCGAGCAATCCATCCACGATTTTGTTGTTCAGATTGGAGCCATTGTCAGTGATGATTGCTTCCGGAACTCCGTAACGGGCGATGATATCGCGGCGAATGAACTTGGCCACGTTCTTCGCGGTGACATTAGCATATGAATTGGCCTCAATCCATTTCGTAAAGTAGTCGATTGCTACTAAAATGAATCAGTGTCCGTTTGACGCCTTAGGGTTGATCGGTCCAATTATATCTATCCCCCACATGGAAAATGGCCAAACTTGAGACATCTGATGAAGTTCGTTTGGCGGAGCATTAATCCTATCTCCATAAATTTGACATCGATGGCAACATTGCACATGGTGAATACAATCAGACTCCATGGCCAACCAATAGTACCCGAGTCGCATGATCTTCTTTGCTAGGAGATAGCCGTTCATGTGAGGACCACATTCCCCTTCATGTATCTCTTTCATCAAACGATTGGCCTCTTTTGCGTCGATGCATCTCAATAACACAGAGTCATAAGATCTTTTGTAAAGCGCGTCCCCGCTAATGAAGAATTTTGAGGCCAACTTCATCAGATATTTCCTGTCTGATGCTTCACTTCTCTGAGGGAACTCGCATTTCTGTAGATAATTCAGAATGTCATGGTACCATGGTTTTCCGTCAGGCTCTTCCTCGATTACCATACAATAGGCCGGACGCTTAAGGATCTCGATCCTTAATGGTTCGATATCCAAGCCCTTTGTTACTTGCAGCATTGACGATAACGTGGCTAAAGCATCGTGAACCGATTACGAGACACAGGTAGGTAATCGAATGATATTTCTTGGAATTCTTTCGCCCGACTCTTCGAGAAACTCATGATACGGGATTAGTTTTGGATCCGCGTTCGCCACTTGCCTTGGTTTGAAGGATAATGAGGGCGAATCGCCATAGACTTGCGGTTTTGAATCCCCATGTCAACGGCGAATTCGGAGGCCAAGGATACATGCTTCGTATTCGCGATGTTATTTGTGCAAGGAAAAGTCAATTTGGCGACCACGGGATGGTCTTTGACCATCCAGGAGAGCAGGCGCGATGCAAAAGATTTAACCGGATAAGTTGACCGCACCATCAAAGTACATGGTCCACTTGTCATTTGACCTGAAATAAGACACCCTATCTATGTCACCATCTTCATCGGGGTCTTCCGCTTTTTTCGGGATTTTTTATTAACATGTCCGTATGGCTCTACCCTTTATGGACTTTTGCCCCGGGCTTTGCCGTCGGTCGAAAAATTAGAATCGCCACTTGGCCACTTCCCACCAAGGCGGCTTCTCCGGGAGATACTTGATGGGATCATTCTCGATTACTAGCGAAACTTGGTGATGGAGGGTGTATTGGTGTAACTTTGTGCAACACCCGGACCAAGGCTCATGCGTCTTCTCAACCTCCGGATAGTTCACCTCAGAGGTAGTGAATTTCTTGCTAAGGTAATATATTGCGCGCTCCTTCTCGTCATCCGGCCTTTTTTGGGCCAGCATGGCCCCCATCGATTCATCATGGATAGTTAGATACAAAATTAATGGAACTTTGGGTACTGGCGGGACCAGGATCGGGGAATTAGTCAGATAATATTTTATCTTTTCAAAGGTATCCTGACATTCGGCGTCCCATCCGATTTTCGCATTCTTCTTCAAGAGTTTGAAAAACGGCCTTGCCGTTTCTGACAACTGGCAGATAAATTTTGCAACATAATTTAACCGTCCCAATAGACTGCGGACTTCTTTGACAGTGGCCGGAGGCTGTAAGTCGCAAATGGCCTTTACTTTTGACGGGTCAATCTCGATGCCTTTGTTACTGATCATAAACCCTAACAACTTTCTAGACTTTGCCCCAAATACACATTTCGCGGGATTGAGGCGCAATTTAAACTTTCGGAGGCGATCGAACAATTTTTGCAAAACTTCGACATGGTCTTCGCCTCGTCTTGATTTCGCAATCATATCATCTACATACACCTCGATCTCGTTGTGCATCATGTCATGAAATAGCGCGACCATAGCCCTTTGATATGTTGCCCCAGCGTTTTTCGGACCGAAGGGCATCACCTTGTAGCAAAAGGTTCCCCACGGGGTTATAAACGAGGTCTTGCTCCTATCCTCCTTCTTCATGCGGATTTGATTATACCCTGAGAATCCATCCATGAAGGAGAACAGTTCGAATCCTGCAGTACTATCGACCAAGACATCTATATGTGGGAGTGGAAAGTCGTCCTTTGGACTAGCTCGGTTTAAGTCACGATAGTCCACATAGACCCTGACTCGACCGTCTTTCTTCATCACCGGCACAATGTTTGCTATCCAATCGGAGTAATGCGACACTTCGATGAACCCCACCTTTAGCAATTTCATAACCTCCTCCTTGATTTTCTTGGACAACTCTGGCTTGGTCCTTCGGAGTTTTTGCTTCCTTGGCGAGATCACAGGGATCGGTTGGCAGAGCATGCTCTACAATTTCTGGATCCAATCCCGGCATGTCGGCATACGTCCATGCGAACAAATCCTGATATTCTTTGAGAAGGCGAACCATTCTTTCAACCTCTACTCCCGAAAGACTTGCCCCGATCTTTAATTCCTTGACATTTTCATCATTACCCAAGTTTATGGTGATTGTTTGCTCTGCTGTTAACGGCCTTGATTCATCATGTCGCTTCCATTCACGCTCGATCCCCTTCAGATCGTTGTCATCGCTATCGATATCTGAGAGATTCCCTTCGTGCAAATCCGAATCACATGCCTCCTTACCATGATCATGCACAATGTGATACCTGAGATGCGATGAGATGAGTTAGGACATAAACATGGTACATGCCATTTTGAAAATGCTTTTGAAATTTTTGGAAAAGGCGTTTAAGAGCTCATCCTCATGTCATCGGACTTCCTTGCTCTTAAAGACCATGAAAACATGGAGCACGCGGAACCCCAGCCCTCAACGACCATCATAGGACCAGTTTGGTATGATTCCACGTGTCCTTAATGAAACATGCACGCATTTCATTAAATTAAAAGGATAATGCCGCATTACAACATGCACCGCCCGAACCAACGGCTCAAGATTCAGGGGCTAGACAAAGTTTTCATTACAAGCGAGCGCAGATTAACAAATTGCAACAACACTAGGCTCCCACGCAGGGGAGAGAACATGAAGCAAATAACGACACTAACGGGAACCGCCCTACTCTGCAGGGTCAGTGGCACTTCCAGAAGATTCAGCTTCTTCACACGTCAGGATAGTGCATATAACATTCTCCTCGAATAACCTCGCTATATTGTCAATGGCCGCCTCTTCCTCATGTAGCATCTTCGGAGGCCCAGGGAACATTTGTTTCGATCGGGGGAGTAATGGGCCTTGACAGCCTTTCTTCACTCAAATATGTCCACCATGGTCCCCCTGACCCGAGCCTTGGCCTCCATGGTTGCCCCGGCCTCCGTTGCTACCTCGACCTCCACGGCCACTTCGGCCTCCATTGTTACCTTGACCTCCATAGCCGCCTCGACCTCCATCGTTACCTCGAACTCCATAGCCGCCTCGGCCTCCACGATAACCTCGGCCTCCGTTGTCCCGACTTTCATAGTCGCCTTGGTCTCTATTATCTTGGCTTCTCTGATACCCTAAGCCTTCCCTCTTTACACCTTTTCCAGCTTCGATGGGTTTCGGATCCCTTGCCCATGCAATCCAAGGCCTTCCCCAGGGTTGTACCCGTTTGCGAGCATAATCTTTCCAGCCTGCTAGAGCCGGCTTGGACAGTTCAGGAGTGCCCATGAGCGAGCCGACGGGAACGTGGACCATGGATACCAATTCCAGAGTATGGAAACTGGATTCTTCTTTGCATTCGGGCTCCACGTACGGGATGGCTGTCTCATGATAGACTTTGAAGTCCGTTTCTCCATGTACTGTAACGAGCTTGTCGTCGACCACAAACCGCACCTTTTGATGGAGACTAGAGGGCACAATACCATGCTGTATGAATCCATGGTCTCCCCCAAGAGAAAGTTGAACGCGCATGGAATATCTAGTATTTGAAAAAACACCAGAAACGTGACCGAGACCGATCAGGAGCTCCAACTCTATCTCCCCCATTACTTCCCTTCTAGTGCCGTCGAATGCTCGTATGGGATTTTTGGCAGTGCGCATCTTTCCTAAATCGACCTTTAAGAGACGAAGGGTGGCTAATGGGCATAAATTCAAAGCGGAGCCATTATCGATCAATGTCCTTGCGACCACCATGTCGTGATGCTTAACCGAAATGTCCAAGGCTTTATTATGATTCCGGGCCCTCTGCCGGAAAGTCTTCATCCGTAAAAAAGATTTGATCCCTTAACAGGATGGTCCCTACAAATTCTTCCATCTGGGCTTCGCTGATCGTTTCCGGGACATGAACCTCGTTAAGGACCTTTAATAAGGCATCCTTGTGCTTCTCGGAGGATTTGAAGAGATCCAGGAGAGAGATTTGGGCTGGCATTTTCCGCAGTTGGTTTACCACATTGAATTCGCTCGTTTTTATCACTGCTAGAAATTGCTTTGCGTCTTCTTCGGTCACTGCTTTTTTCTCAACCCCTCCTGCAGGTGCATAGCAGCGACCTGACCGGGTGATGGCATCCACTTCATCCGTTTCGTAATCCCACGGGACCGCCTTAGTATCAAAATCTAGAGGGGCTTCAAGGACTATGACCCCTTCTTCTTCCAAGGGTGACAGTTCGATTACAACTTGCGTCATATCCTCCCTTCCCACCTGGATTGCTGAGAATTCTTCAGTTGCGAGATCAATTATCACCGGCTCGACGTCCTCCACCTCCTGCTCACTAGCATAATCTTCGTCAGAGAAGTATATCACGACTGGTGTTGTCATGGCGACTAATCCCTGCTGCCCCATATCGACATTCCCAATTACCCCCATGCTCACCGCTCTATGAACATACACTAATTTTTCTTCCATCGCGACGTCATTTCCTCCTTTGTGGTGTCCGGCTAGTTGAAGAATTTCGTATAGCCTTGGGATGTTCACCATGAAGACTTGTTTGCTCATGTTCACTTTTCCGAACACCACATTTACGCCCTCGGCATGGTCGGGCAAAGGATTCCGCTTCACGTTGGGTTGCGCCCTCTGGAACGATAGAATCCCCTTGTCCAGCAAGTTTTGAATCTTGATCTTTAATGCGAAACAGTTGTCCGTGTCATGCCCCCTTTCCCCCCGGTGGTATTCGCAGGTCTTGGTCATGTCAAACCCAGGAAACCTTGGAGGATTGTCCCTAGGTACTTCTTTGGCTACCATCCTCTTCTCAATGAGCATGGGCAACAACTTTGACAAGGGTTTCGGCAGCGGGGAGAATTCCCTATAAGGAAATCTCTTATTTTGATCATGCCCTTGGGGCGCATGTCTTTGTACGGTTGAGGGTTTTTGTGGAGGTGCTGAGAAAGACTTAGACGGCTCTTGGACAAATGCAACTTCGATAGCGGCTTCCTTGTTCTTCTTTGTTGGGAATCCTTTGTTATTCCCCGCGGGTATCCTCCCATCGACAATTGCCCATTCTACCCCTTCGCCTACTTCCACCAGTTGGGAAAATGTTTGACATCCAGAAGTTAACATTCCGTGAAAGTACTCAGGTGGCAGTGTTTTCAAAAAAAGTTGTCTCATCTCCCTCTCGATCAGCGGAGGCTTCACTTGTGACGCCATTGCCCTCCATCTTTGAGCGAAGGCCTTGAAAGGTTCATTCTTTCTCTTTTCTAGCCGAACCAAGTCTTCTCTCGTGGGGATGACTTCAGAGTTGAACCTGTACTGCTGAAGGAATTCTTCGGCAAGGTCTTCCCATCCTGTAATTGTTTCGACATCCAGCGCAATGAACCATGACAAGGCAGGGCCAATCAAGCTATCTTGGAAGGTCTGGATGAGGAGTGGTACGTTATCGGAATAACGAGCCATTTTTCTCAAGTAATACTTGAGATGAGTCTTAGGGCAACCGGTGCCATCGTACTTCATGCCGAATTCCGGTTCCTTGAAGGTTTCCGGGACTTTTACTTTAGCATACGGAGCTAACTTGTCAACCCTTCGCATCTCGTACCCTTGAAGGACGCAAAGTCGTTCCTCCATCTTGGCTAGGCGCCTTGCGCTTTCCTCATCGAGGCGGGAAACGGGCTCCTCCCTTGGAACAGGATCCAGATTCACAATGATCGGCGTGACAAAGGGGGAGTCTGATGCGGTCCCCTTTTCAGGAGGGTCCATGGCATGTGGATCAATAGCTAACGGGGAAGTGTGTCCTGACGAGGTGGGGACAAAAGCCTCGGTGGCATGCGTAGGCGAAGGATCCTTGAGCTTCTGACTTATTTCGGCCATCATGGCGGTAAGTTGGGCCAGTTAGTTCTCCATGTTGGTCATGCGCGCATTGGCTTCTTCGCTCTCCATTCTGACTTTTGCACGGGTTCGGATCGGGGATCTCCTTTTAGCCGTCTCGATTTCTTTGGTGGAACGAATGCACTAGCTGAAGCCCGGTTGTGATGGCGTGGGAGACGCCGGGGGTTCGCCAGCCTCAGATCTCTCAACTTCTCCCTTCGTGCGTTGAGTGGACTCAGACAATTTGCGAATACCTAAAAAAATGAGTATATGTGAGCACACAATTCAAATGGGAGGTTGGTCCATGGCAATGGCCTAGGCGTTATGCGTCCCTCGAGGGAGAATTCTTTATTTATTTTTAAAAAAACAAGATTTTGGAGGTTTTAGACATTACGGACGATAAATGAAAGCTCCTTAGTACTGAAATGAGATTCTTTTAGCATTGAAACAAATGAGGTACATGACGATTCCTAAACCTAGAAATTAAAAAGAAAGTAATTACTTAAACATTGAGACTAATGAAGCACACGAAACTGCTGGAACATAAGAGGAGCGAAATTCTCTAAACATTGAGACTAGAACTTCCTAAACAAGAAAAAAGTGTCATCTCGAACTTCTCGAGGCGACTCATTTTGTATGCGATGGGGAACCCGCGGCTTTGCGGAATCGCTTGTTCTCTCGAGTTAATTTCGAGATGCGAGTCTTGTCCATTTCCACCCTCTTTTCAAGATGCTCAATTTGCGCCTTCTGGGATGGCTTGTCACCTTAGGGACCAATGGTCGTAACACGCGGCCGGAATTCGTGGTTATGGATATAGAATGTGGAGGCATGATGAATCTCTTCTTCCTCATTCAATTTCTTAGGCACGACAATTTTTTCGGGACGGCATTCGCTCCACGCGATGTCAATGGCACGGATTTCGTCGAAGTAGTCGTAGTCTCTGCGAGTAAAGCGAGCCCGGAACATCTCCGTCTTGAGAGGTGGCGGAATCTCTTGAAGGGCTCGGTATTGACGGGCCACCCTGTATGGGTAATAGGAGGTGGCACCAGATAGACCGAGGCAGCGGGATCGGGTTAGCAAACTTGTGAGCGAAGCGGGCTTCCTCAACCTGGAGCCATTTAGCATGCCATAGAAATGCCTTGGGTTCATGGTCTTTTAAAAATTTATCCAACGGGAATATTCTATGTCAGGGGAATGCTTTTCTAAGACACGGAACCTACCATATTGGATGTCTAAACTCATCTACCTGAAACAATTGCATAAGGTGCCCAAATCCCCTTATGTGAGAAAGGAACCATATTTACAGGATTTCTGGGGAAGCTCGCATGATTTTTTCTCCGTTTTGTTTAAAACAATTAAGGGACAATAATGTTTCGGCTAAAATCATGTTAACATAATTTAATCCGGCACACATATGTTTAACCACCCAAGCAATTGAAGGATTTATGGCATTCTTACGATGAGGAAAAATGACTAGTCCGACAAATGCTAAAATGAAAATCCTACTCCTTTGGGCTATTGGTTGATTTGAAAAACACTCGGCCAAAAATGAAAATGGGCACGCGTAACAGTTAGCCTTAATGACCTTTCTTACCACCTCGGCCCTAACTCTTAAAAATTGTGACAACTCGGAGATGGGGTCTATGCCTATGGGTGGCTTGACAAGCTCGGCTTCAAGAGGCATTCCAATGGCGATGCTATATTCTTCCAAGGTTGGAGTTAACTCGAACTCACCAAATATGAAAGTCGATGTTTGAGGGCACCAAAAGTGCGGTATTGCTTGCATAACCCTAGAATAGGTGTTGATCTTGAGCAGCGGGAGGAGACGACCAATCCTTGACTCGACCTGTCGTTGGCCATCTTGATCCAACTGATCCCACCACGCTATGAGCTCTTTCTTGGGAGTGGAAATGAATTGGACATCGGCTCTCCCCATTGCATACAAATTGGGCCTAACGATCGACCTAACTTGCCACGGACCAACAAAAGAAAATAAATAAATTGCATAACAGGAAAGATAGAGGCTTACTCTACCAAGAACAACGGCAAACACAAAGACACACGCATGGGAAGTGAGGCTCTCTTCCTATCTAAACAGTTTAGTAAGGTGAAATTAAGAGGGTGATCTGACCGTCGCAGTCTCGCGTTGGTGTCAGGTCCTCTTAACCCCGGCTTAATCGAAAGAGATATTCTATAGTCGCGCGGTCTCGCGGATAAGGATAAACGCTTACGACACCAAGAAAGAACTTTCGGAGAGAAGAAAGGCAACCTCTACATCGCGGTCTTGCGTTCGAGGTTGTATCTCTCTTAACACCATCCTAAACCATCCTATCGCGGCCTAGGTCCGGCAGCATGGTTGTGTGTATGACAGTGTAGTGCTAAAACATCTAAAGCATGCACAGCAACTTATGAGCAAACAATGCTTCAAGCATCGAAAAAAAATAAACATTCATTCCCCAAAACCCAAACCTGCAAAATGAGAGGTTAATGGTAAAAACATTCACGCTAGGGATGTATTTGAACAGGATAATCGGCCTAAGTCCTCTAGATGTCCCCAGTGGAGTCGCCAAGCTGTCGCGATCTCCCCGAAACGGCCCTAAAGCCTACAAGGTTTTGTTAATGGATTACTAAGTTAAACCTAGCTCGAGCTCTCCCAAATCCATACCAATTCGCGACTTAAATTTAAATAATTAACATGCAAATCAATTTCATTTAGGAGTCGCCACTAATCGGTTTTTGGTAGGTCGATTAGACACCTAAGTAAAGCACGGGAGAAAAGCTTCACTTCTACGAACCAGAGATTCAACGAGTACGGGGACTTGATTACACTAATCAGCTAATTAGTGCCCTTTCGGTACCTAATCTTGTTCAATTCACCGTTTAACGTGTTCATCTTAATTGGGAGTCTCAAAAATTCATTCCTAACCAAGCTAGGGAAAGCAACAATCGCTACATTAACCTAACATGCATAATCAACCACAATGCAAGGTTAAATTAAATGCGCAATCCAAAGTATGTGGACCAGGTGACGCGCAATCGCATATGACATTAATCACACAATAGAGCAAGAAAACTCAATCCCAAGACCCAAATGAAAATTTTGATTTTTTTGATTTTTTTTTTAAAAAAATATTTATTTTTTTTGAATTTTTTTTTAAAAATTTTTTTATTTTTTGAAACTTTCTTGAAAATTCTTTTTGAAAATTTTTTTTTTTTTGATTTTTCCTGAAATTTTTTTGGAATTTTTTTAAAAACAAAAAGTTGAAATTTTTTCGAAAAGAAAAAAATAAATAAATAATAATAAAATAATAAGATAAAATAAAACAAAATTGAAATTGGGGCTTTTCTCCTCCTTTTTTTTTAAAAAAGCGAGAATACTGAGTATGTATTTTTAATTTTTTTTTTAAAAAGAAAATATTGGAATAATACGGTATTTAAGAAAAGGGATAAATAAAATAACTAAAAAGGGGATCCCGGTCGGATCTCCACGTCCGACCCGGATCGAAACTGACCCGGGCACGCCGGCCCGGGTCCAAAGACAGGCTGGGCTCATTTGTTGAGCCCTGTCGAAGTTTTAAAAAGTTTTGTTTTAAAAGAAAAGCCATGACTCGGCGGCGACCCCCAAAACGAGATATAAGCGGTAGCGGTGGGCACTGGTCTCCCGGCTCGGCGATGGCGAATAGAAGGCGACCGCGATGGGTCGGGTCACACCAGCGCCTCGCACCCGGGCAGGATCCTGCAGGAAAACCAGCTTTGGACCGGCGAAAAATACAAACCAGCAAGACTTGAACCCGAACTTACCAAAAATCGGCGGAGGAGGAAGAGCGTGGATTCGGCGGGTTTCTGGAAACCACCAGCGAGTCTTGGGGGAGGGGCCTTGGCCGGTCTCTCTTCCTGATCTCTCTCTCATTCCCTCCCTCCCCGGTTTCTCTCACTCTCACACTCGGGAACTCTCTCTTTTCCATTCTTGATTCAGTTTTTCAACTATAAGCTCACTCCCCGGCCTCTCTCCCTCCACAGGACCTACACTCCAGGCTCTCTCTAGCTCACAGTCTCTCCCTCACGAGCTCTCTCTCGCCTCGGGTCTCTCCTTCCCTCGATT
>JAMXDD010000007.1:38253592-38280791 GCA_024733475.1 Syzygium grande | reverse complement strand
AGCCTACAAGGTTTTGTTAATGGATTACTAAGTTAAACCTAGCTCGAGCTCTCCCAAATCCATACCAATTCGCGACTTAAATTTAAATAATTAACATGCAAATCAATTTCATTTAGGAGTTGCCACTAATCGGTTTTGGTAGGTCGATTAGACACCTAAGTAAAAAGCAGGAGAAAAAGCTTCACTTCTACGAACCCGAGGAGATTCAACAAGTGCGGGGACTTGATTACACTAATCAGCTAATTAGTGCCCTTTCGGTACCTAATCTTGTTCAATTCACCGTTTAACGTGTTCATCTTAATTGGGAGTCTCAAAAAATTCATTCCTAACCAAGCTAGGGAAAGCAACAATCGCTACATTAACCTAACATGCATAATCAACCACAATGCAAGGTTAAATTAAATCGCAATCAAAGTATGTGGACGGTGGACGCGCAATCGCATATGACATTAATCACACAATAGAGCAAGAAAACTCAATCCCAAGACCCAAATGAAAATTTTGATTTTTTTGATTTTTTTTTAAAAAAAATATTTATTTTTTTTTGAATTTTTTTTAAATATTTTTTTTATTTTTGGAAACTTTCTTGAAAATTCTTTTTGAAAATTTTTTTTGGAATTTTCCTGAAATTTTTTTGGAATTTTTTTTAAAAACAAAAAAAGTTGAAATTTTTTCGAAAAGAAAAAATAAATAAATAATAATAAAATAATAAGATAAAATAAAACAAAATTGAAATTTGGGCTTTTCTCCTTTTTTTAAAAAAAAAGCGAGAATACGAGTATGTATTTTTAATTTTTTTTTAAAAAGAAAATATTGGAATAATACGGTATTTAAGAAAAGGGATAAATAAAATAACTAAAAGGGGATCCGGTCGGATCTCCACATCCGACCGGATCGCCCGGCCGAACACGTCCCCGGGTCCAAAAGGCATTTGGGCTCATTTGTTGAGCCCGGCGAAGTTTTAAAAAGTTTTTGTTTTAAAAAAAAAAGCCCGGTCGAATTTGCGTTTAAAAAAAAATAAAGCCAACCCACTACATATATAAAAACTAATAACACTTGACCCTACCCCAAAATTCGGTCCAATAGTAGAAAGGTCGAAACCGGTCGGGACCCCATGAACCCGACTCATCGGCCGACTCACGAAAAAACCCTAAGCGCCCGCCGACTCGTCGGCAGGGCTCCGCCCGTCTCGGCCTTGGCGTGGACAGCGGCCTCGGCGGAACTCCGACCTCCCGTGGTCACGCTCCGTCGGTGGCGAGTCCCACACATCGCGGCGCCACCTCGGCAGGCGGCGGACATCTGCCCGGTCACCGGCCGTGGTGATGGCGGCCGACCAAAACTATCCGACCCCGGCGGAGGCCCAGACGACGGATCGGATCGGGCCCGACGAGGGGCGGGCGGCCGCCTCCGCCCCTTGATCACGCCCGGCCTGCCCGTGGCTATCGGCCCAGCGTCTTGAAACCATCCGGCGTTCAAAAGTACAACAAAAGCGAGACAAAAAGCATCGATTCGGGCATTACATCAAAAACCTTGAGGCGTCGGCGTGGCGAGGATTTTTCGCAGCGATGGGAATTCAAACACGCCCTCAACTCCCCACACACTACAATATGCAGGCTTGATAGGATGGATCGAGAATTATCACGGTCCGAACTAGCGCCAAGCGAGCGGCCCATGACTCCGACCCGGCGACCGAGCAATGCCAGCGATGGCGGGCGTTGGCTTTGGTCCCACCGGCTCGGCCGATGGCGAATAAGCGACGCGATGATCGCGGGTCACACCAGCCTCGCGCGCACCCGGGCAGGATCCTCGGGGAGAAACCAACTGGACCGGCGAAAAATGCAAACCAACAGGAGACTTGAACCCGAACTTACCAAAATCGGCGCCAGCGTGGATTCTCGGCGGGACACCGACCTGGCCCGAGTACCGGAGGCGGCCGTCTCTCTTCACGATCTCTCTCTGTTCCTCCCCTCCCCCCGATTTCTCTCACTCTCACACTCGGGAACTCTCTCTTTTTCCCATTCTTCAGTTCAGTTTTTTTTCAACTTCCTCGCTCACTCCCCCGGCCTCTCTCCCTCACCAGACCTCTCGCTCACGAGCTCTCTCTCGCTCTGGTCTCTCCCTCACGAGCTCTCTCTCGCTCTGGTCTCTCCTTCCCTGATTTCTTCTCTCGGTCGGTCTCACTCCTCCGTCCCCCTTTTCTCTCTCCCTCTCCTCTGGTTTTAAAGAACCATTTGCAGGTTCTTTGTGCATCCCCGAAGGGGCTTAAGCTGGTCAACGTCTTTTTTTTCTCCCCAGCTCCCTAGTTTCTTGATCGGCGTGCCTTCTTCATCTTCTCATATGCGGTCGCCCGATCTTCTCCTTGGGACTAAATCAGGTCCGTTTTAGCTAAAGCGGCTGCAAGCCTTTGGATCTGGCGCCATCAAGGCCGCAGTGACTGCGCCATTGCTTCTGCTGCGGCCCGGCCTCCTCGTGCGAGCACGCTTCCATCTGTCCCGCCCGGCTTTCGACCTCTGCGTCCCGCTCCTGTTCATCTTCTTTGCTTGCCTAAAGCGTTGAGTATATTTGGGGGTGGGCCAGCGTTGATTAATTCAACGCTGGTCTGGTCGCTTTTTCTTTTTTTTTTTTAAAATTAATTTTGAAGATAAACAAAGAAAATATGCTCTAGTAGACTATATTAATATAAATGCGCCTAATGTCTTCATAATGTGTTTTTGGTTTAAGGATTAAAGAAATTAAACCCTAATTTTTGTGCGATAAAACCCTAAGTAATTTGAGCAAAATTTAGGTGTCAACAGCGTAAACACGCCTCAAGGATTATAGGATCAAACGTACATCGTCATTCAATTTCATGCATTTCCTCGTGTCAACACGCCTCAGGGCCTATTGATCATACGCGATACATATCTCATTCCTTTCACTCAATATCCACATGCCCTAATCACACACAAACATGCTCAATTCCAAATCAACAACTTAGCCCAATCAATCCATTCGTAAGGGCAACAATGTAACTCAACCATATCACCCAATCATTCCAACACCTTTCAATCCACAATTCAAACTATACACTCAATGGCATTAATCCACACATCCCAATATTCAACTCAGCCACTAAGCACCACAACATTTAACTCAGCCATCAAGCATCAGAACTCAGCCACAAGGAACAAGGAAAAGTTGAATACACAGATTCAGAGCAAATCTGGGCCAGCGAACAATTCTAGAATTCCTTTTAAAATAAATAGTAACTCATCTCAAAAAATTATGAATTTTGGATATGTCCTAGACAACATCTTGATGAACATTTAAAAAAAAAATACAAAACCCAGTTCTACCTAGAATCACCTCTTTTTTTCACCCAAATTCAGACATAAAATATTTCATTCGAACTGGTCATCCGACTTTCAAAATGCATTTCAAGCAGTAACCAAATCTCCTTATAAAGCTTTGAAATTTTTATATGTCATAGCCATAAATGTTCCTAACAAGTTTTGTGAAGAAAGTATTTTGAAAATAGGTCTGGAAAAATTTATAAAAATTCGAACAAACACAAAGGTTGGAGGAACAGTATTTCCGGCAAACAAATTTTGGTCCAAAGATGAACTTCCAAATGGCCTCAAATGACTTCCAAAAATTTTAAAATTAAATTATGTTATATTTCAAGATGTTTTGAACAGCTTTCATACTGAACATTACCCTAGATTCGACCCACACAGGTCTCGGAAAAATAGCAAATCTTAGCATCACAGCAGTAACGAAATCCGGGAACACAACCAACAAGCAAATCTACTTATCTAGCCCTTAAATCAACTAACCACAGCCATTAATCAACCCCTAATATGCCCATTGGTAACATATTAGCTTAGATAAGGTTTAGAATGTCACTTACCTAGAGAGCCTAAGTAAAACCAAACAAAGCGAGGGGTGGCAGCAGCTGGACAGTGGCTCTGGTCGTGGTTGCCGGTGGTGGCCGAGCATAAAGGAGAGGGAGAGAGGAGAGGATTTCAACTAAAGCAAAAGGGGAAATGGGGAAAATGAGAGAGAGAGAGAGAGAGAGAGAGAGAGAGAGAGAGAGAGAGAGAGAGAGAGAGAGAGAGAGAGAGAGAGAGAGAGAGAGAGAGAGTTTATCGGATTTTTTTTTACTAATCTCCACTAAAAACCTCATCACCCACCCCACACACACATCTAAGGGCTCAAAATCTATCCTCTTTCCCAAGCCAAGATCTAAAAGTTCATAATTTTTCTCACATGAATTTCTCCAAAATTACAAATGGCAACCAAAATAAAGGATTAATACCACGAAAAACCCTAAACTGGTATACTTGTGACACATTTACCGCAAACTATTTTTTTGACCATAAAAAACCCCAAACTTGTACACCCGTAACAATTTTACCCCGAACATACCACAAAAAACCCCAAACTAGTACACATGTGACAATTTTACCCCGAACTAATTTTTGATATTATTTTTTTTTTGAATTTTTGAATTTTTTTCTTTTTTTTTCTTCACCTTCAACCTTTGGCGATTCTTGCCGGCGACCGCCCAAATAAAACCGATGTGAGTTGCCCTCGCTGGCGTCGGGCGGCCCCCTCGCTCGCCGACGCCGGTGAGGGCCGCCGACGCCCGCTTCCACCTCGGCGACCGGCCAAAGGTTGAAGATGAAAAAATAAATAAATAAAAATTCGAAAAAAAAAAAATAATAATATTAAAATTTTAATTTAGGGGTAAAATTGTCCCATATGTACCATTTGGGGTTTTTTTAGTAAGTTCAGATAAAATTGTCTGGTGTACCAATTTAGGATTTTTATGGTCAAAAAATAGTTTAAGGTAAAATTGTCATAGGTGTACTGGGTTTGGGATTTTTATGATAAAAAAAAAACAGTTTGGGGTAAATGTGTCACAAGTGTACCAGTTTGGGATTTTTCGTGGTATTAACCCCCAAAATAAATAAGCAAGATGGGGAGGGGAACACTTGTCCAAGAATTTCGGCTAAAGGAGGGAAAGTTCAAAAGCCCAAATTGCCCTTCAACCTTTCAAATGAATTCAAATAATCCCAGGGGTAAAACGATCATTTTCCACTCCAGGTCCAAATTCCAAATTTATGACAAATCTAATAAACCTTAAGGTTGGCTACGTTTATGTGACGTCATCCAAATAAATTAGTTATGACACTTTGAGAAATTTGACATCCAAGTTCGGATTCAAATGACAGCCAATTTCACTCAACTGCAACTTTAGTGTATCTTTGACTAACGGGTGACTTGTTAGGTTTACACGTATCGACCTACAGTTACGCAAGTCATGGCGACATCGATCGTCAATGAAGATTGACTCAAGATCGAGTTCTTAGATTCACGTACATTTCCTTAGGTAGCCATTCCCTAAATATTCATATCCTAAGAATGGTCAGTTCTTGGCAAGATTTAACTACAAATGCATTGAAGAATATACACATTTTATTTATCCCAAAAGTGGATCGAAATTCAAAATGTCACACTTCTCGCCAAAAATAGGGATGCAGATGTGAAATTGACACCATAGATGTCTAGAAGTTAGTGCAAACATAAAACTCAACCGATCCTTTTTCTAATATTTTCTTGTTAAAAAAAAGATAAATTAAATTAAATAATACCGAGATAGGTGGCGTGCATTCACATGTCAACTGAATGCACATGTAAACTTGACATAGAGATAGTTACCCTCCATGTGGGTTTCGCCCATAGCTACACTAATCGCAACTAGTACTGGCCTTCATAGCATTGCCACTGATCCGAGCATATCTCTCTCTCTCTCTCTCTCTCTCTCTCTCTCTCTCTCTCTCTCTCTCTCTTTAAGGAGGTAGGCACAAGCTTTGTACCGTTGTCATCGAACCAAGAAGAGTAGTATTTTCTAAGGATAAGTGCACCAAAATTTCTAGAAAGTGCACTTAAATCCTAAAATTTTCAGAAAATGTAATCATGTCTTAAAACTTGTCAAAATAGTGTAATCAAGTTCCTCTATTGACTCCGTCTCATTTGATAGCTAGAAAGTGCTGACATGATTATTTTTAATACTTTCTTAAGGCACGTAACGCCTACAAAGCACCACATCAAATAATGAAAATTTTAGAAAAAATTAAATAAAAAAGAAAAAGAAAAAGAAAGATCTCCTCTTCTGGTTTCCCGAAGAAACAGTGGTTTGATTCTTGGCGAGCGAAAGTTGAGATTAAAGGCAATGAATCTCTTTTGAGGGGGGTTCAACCTTCGCAGATCGCCTGCGGAAAATTTCTTGGATCAGTTTTAAATATTAAAGGCTCCCATTATTCTGCCCTGGCTATGGTAGGATTGGCCATGGCCTCCGCAGCTGTACCTTCATCAAAGATGCCGATGACGAAGAGGTGCTCTCGAATTTGCTGGCTGAGTCCAACCTTCTCTACATAGATCCAGTTCAGTCGATTCCAATTCGCACTTTCGATAGGGAACACTGAAAATTTGAGAAAGACTTCCGACCACTCGCGAAGATAGCAAAAGAATTTAAAAACAAAAAAACAAAAGTTCAGGAGGAAGATGTGGATGTCCACGCAGGGGCAACGACATCATCCCCTCTTTTTTTCTGGTCTGAATCCCCGTTCTCCACATCCTTCAAAATCAAGGAGGAGCTTTGCAGTTCCCAAAAAAAACCCCATATGGAAGGAAAAGGGTAAAGGAGAAGGGGAGTCGTCTTCATGCAAGGTCTTGCCCCTTTTTTTCAAAAGGATTAATATTACGAAAAATTTTAAATTTATGCACATAATAAATTTACCCTAAATTAATTTTTAATCACGAAAAACCCCCAAACTGGTACATCTATGATAATTTTACTCTAAATTAATTTTGGGTTAATACCACGAAAAATCCTAAACTTGTACACTTGTGACACATTTACCCCAAACTATTTTTTTTACCATAAAAACCCCAAACTGGTACACTTGTGACAATTTTACCCCGAACATACCACAAAAAATCCCAAACTGGTATACATGTGACAATTTTACCCCGAACTAATTTTTAATATTATTTTTTTCTTTTTTTTTTCTTTTCTTTTCTTTTTTTTTTTTCTTCACCTTCAACCTTTGGCCGGTCGTTGGTCCGGTGATTGGCCAAAGGCGAAAGCCGGCGTGGGCAGCCCTCGCCGGCGTCGGGCGGCCCTCGCTCGACGCATGCGAGGGTCGCCCTCGTCGAATTTGGCGAGGGCGACCCTCGCCCGACGCAGGCGAGGGTCGCTCTCGCCCGATCCAGCGAGGGACCCTCATCGGATCGGGCGAGGGCAGCCCTTGCCAGCTTTCGCATCTGGCCGATCGCCGGACCGACGACCAGCCAAAGGTTGAAGATGAAAAATAAATAAATAAATAAAAATTCGGAAAAAAATAAAAATAAAAAATATTAAAATTTTAATTCAGGGTAAAATTGTCACATATGTACCAGTTTGGAGGTTTTTTGTAATAAGTTCAGGGTAAAATTGCCACAGATGTACCAGTTTAGGGTTTTTGGTGGTCAAAAAAATAGTTCAGGGTAAAATTATCACAGGTGTACAAATTTAGAATTTTTTATGGTCAAAAAAATAGTTTGGGGTAAATGTGTCACAAGTGTACCCATTTAGGATTTTTCGTGGTATTAACCCATTAATTTTTTTACCATAAAAAATCTCAAACTGGTACATTTATGATAAATTTACCCTCCGTTAAATTAAATTAATACAAAGAAAAATCACAAACCGATTTGTGACAAGCGGAATGTAAAATCATAAATTGGTACACGATCGCCACATGTCATCTAACTTCGAAATGTAACGGTAAAATCTAACGGAAGGTAAAAATGTACCGGGTTTGGGATTTTTGGTGATTAAAATATTAGTTTGAGGTAAATTTGCTACAAGTGTACAAATTTGAGATTTTTCATGGTATTAACCCTTTTAAAAAAATTATTTTTTTCCTCCTATGTTCCTTTTCTTTCCTTTTTTTGAATTTTAAAATTTTTAAAAGTTTTCTTTTAAAATTTTCAATTTTTTTCTAATTTAGCACTTGATGAGTGCCGCCACATGTCTTAATAAAATAATAAAAGAAATGACATTAGCATTTTCTGTTAGTCAAATTGAATGGAATTGATGAAGAGACTTTATCGTATCAATTTAACAAGTTTTAGCACTTAATTGTACTTTTTACGATAAATTTTAAGACTTCTAGTGCACTAATTCCTATTTCCTACAGCCATCCATCCAAGTGCATAATGTGTGGATGGCTCCATGCCTTTAGAACAAAATACTATAACGTTGATTCCAAGGGGAGTAGTTCCCACACACACAACGCCAAATACTTATTCATGCGTATAAAAGGAAAACCATTTGCAAGTTCAACTAGAGACACAGTGGTTCTTTTGTTCCTTTCGCTTTTTCCATTTTGTCCTTATCGAATCTGTGGTCCTATAAATTTCTGGCTCAATCGACCAAACCCTATGACAATCATCAGTATTTCCACCCCTGATTGAACAAATACGTGTGCAACAGTTTCAGCACAACGGCTTTCCCGTCCCTCTTCCTCCTCCCCTGGTCTCTTCTCTCCATGTCAGTAATTTGTCGAGCTCTCATCCTCCATGCGTATCCAACTGCTCAATCCTCTCTTTTTGTTTTCATGCCGAGACAGGGCTATTTGTTTACTTCGATATCTTAGTGTTTAATCAGTATATACTTTTTACCTAAGAAGTACAGTGCATAGGTTATCGGACCAGATGGGCAGCCCAGGCTTCCTAAGAACTAATCAATATAATTTACGCACGCAAGAAACTAAATATGTTAGTTTGTATCAAAATCTAATCTCATAATATTATTTATTTCTCACGTGGTTTATCTTAACGCGTGTCAGTTGGTCGATCATGTTTATGTGTTCTTTATGCTAACAAAGAAATGTGAATGAAATGTAGACAATCGAGTGAAAATGTAATGCTTTGATAGTATGAAAGCATGTAAGTTGCAACAGTCATTTTAAGTGACTGAGCATGACGTTACTACTTTTAGACACACAAGCATCGGATAACATACGTTAATGATTGTTAGGAATAAATTCTTCAGTCATTTGTGTTCATTGTAAAGATAATTCCAATCATGTTATTATGTGGTTCTAATCTCGTGTTACGTGACTTATACTTTTTTTGCTTGTTCGTTATAATTTTGCAGAGAAAAGTGTCAAAAAAGTCATAAACCTTTTGCATTAAAGCCAATTTAAACCTAAATCTTTTTTTGATGCCAATTTAGTCTTAAACCTTTTGCATTGATACCAATTGAGTCCTAAATCTTTTTTTAGTGTCAATTCAGTCCTAAATCTTTTGTATTTGTGCCAATTTAGTCCTAAACATTTTGCATTGGTACCAATTGAGTTCTAAATTTTTTTTTGTATCAATTCAGTCTTAAACATTTTACATTGATGCCAATTCAGTTCTAAATTTTTTGCATTGGTATCAATTCAGTCATTCCGATTAATAGCTATTCACGTGTCGAAGGACTAAATTGATACCAAGGCAAAAGGTTTAAAATTGAATTGGCACCAATGCAAATAATTTAGGACCGAATTGGCATAAAAAAAAGGTTTATGACTTTTTTGACACTTTTCCTCAATTTTGCGTATGTCTATTTTACTTCCATAATTATCTCAGTGCACAATTACGCTAAGTCCATAATGTCCATTCTAATCGTGACTATATAAACTTCTAGCTCACAGTCACTCTTTGATTTTCTCTTGTGGATTGTCCTACTACAAGTCCTTACCACCGTCGCTAGAGCTACTCCCAAGTCCGACTCCCTTACCGGCGAGGCTAACTCAATCTCTCCCAAAGCATGCCTTGTTAGTTACTAAAACAAGCAAATCACCAACAACCTCCCCATACCACCAGTCCTCTTCTTCAAAGCGTCACCCCTGGCCGCCGCATCTGCAGCCATCTTCACCCAACTCGTTGCCAAAGGCACCATCTCCGATCACCTCCTATCTTTCTGTGAAGAGGTAGAACTGCTTTGCTTCTTGAACTCATCATTCAATGGCGTCGCAGTGACAGACACACTCACCAACCACAACAACGTGGAGTCTACCCATAGTGTGAACGCCTTTATAAGGTTTTACCGCGTTAAAATTGACACAACGGCGAAAACTGATGACAAGAATGTAAATAGGGGCATGGAATCGGGCCTGTACTTCCGAGAGTCAATGCCAAAGAGCGGGAACGTGATGTCGATGCCCAATCTCTGGGACAACATACCCAAAAGGTCGTTTTTGCCCCGCAATATATCCTCCAAACTACCATTCTCAACCTCAAAGCTCGCTAAGCTGAAGCAAATATTCCATTCCGGTGAGAATTCCACTATGGAGAAGATCATGGCGCTCACACTAGGTCAGTGTCAAGGCACAACGATACCAAGCGAAACCAAGAGGTGCGTGGTGTGACATTATTTATAGGGTTAATACCATGAAAAACTCTAAACTGGTACACTTGTGACACATTTACCCCAAACTATTTTTTTTACCATAAAAAACCCCAAATTGGTACACCCGTGACAATTTTACCCCGAACATACCACAAAAAACCCCAAACTGGTACACATGTGACAATTTTACCCCGAACTAATTTTTGATATTATTTTTTTTGAATTTTTTATTTTTTTTATTTTTTTTCTTCACCTTCAACCTTTGGCTAGTTCTTGGGTCGGGCGACCGCCAAAGGCGGAAGTGGCTGCTGCCCTCGTTTGGCGCCGGGCGGCCCTCGCTCAACGTCGGCGAGGGGCCACCGGCCTTGACTTCCGGCTACGGCGAATCGGGGGACGGCGACGCCAAAGGTTGAAGATGAAAAAATAAATAAATAAAAATTTGAAAAATAATAATATTAAAATTTTAATTTAGGGTAAAATTGTCACATATGTACCGATTTGGGATTTTTGTGGTAAGTTCAGGTAAAATTTTCACAGGTGTATCAATTTAGGATTTTTTATGGTCAAAAAATAGTTTAGGGTAAAATTGTCACAGGTGTACCAGTTTGAGATTTTTTATGATCAAAAAAATAGTTTTGGGTAAATGTGTCACAAGTGTATCAGTTTGGGGTTTTTCGTGGTATTAACCCTTATTTATATGGGGAAAAGTTCAAAATCTATATGGACCACAAGAATCTGAAATTCCCGTTCTCCCAAAAAGAATTGAATATGAGGCAGAGACGTTGGATGGAGTTGTTAAAGGATTATGATTATGAGATTTTGTATCATTCGGAAAGACGAATAAAGTTGCATATGCCCTTAATCGAATGTCTATCCAAATGGTTGCTCATATGATAGTCAAGGAATGGACCTTACTTGAAACGGCTCGAGATTTTGAATTCAAATTTGATCTGAGTAGTCTGTCAAATGTGATATCTACTCTTAGAATTGAACATGAGATTACATAAAGAATCAAGATCCTACAATAAACGAATCTTGAAATTTCAAAAGTTCGGGAGGAGATTTTAGAAGGAAAAAGGACAGACTTTTAAGTATCAAAAGATGGAGTTCTAAAATTTCATGGACGACTTTGTGTGCCTGATGACATTGAATTAAGGAATGAAATTTTGTCAGAAGCACATCAAAGTAATTACAATGTACATCCAGGAAGCACGAAAATGTATTAGAATCTCCATCAACATTATTGGTGGAATGGAATGAAGGTTGATATTACCAAACATGTCTCGAAATGTTTGATAGTCAACAAATTAAAGCAAAGCATCATAAGCCAAGTGGAATGTTGAAACCGTTAGAAATACTTGAGTGAAAATGGGAGCGAGTGAGGATGAACTTTGTCCAAAGTTTGCCAAGGACATCAAAAAGCCACAATTCCATTTGGGTGATAGTAGATCATATGACTAAGTCTTCTCATTTCCTTGCAGTGCGAGTGGACTATACATTGGAGAAGTATGCAGAGCTATATGTCCAACAAATAGTTTGACTGCATGGAGTACCTGTAACTATCACGTCAGATTGAGACCCAAAGTTCACTGCGAACTTTTGGCGAAATCTCCAAACTACATTGGGAACTAAACTCTAATATAGTACTGGCTTTCATCCCCAAACATATGGTCAATCAGAAAGAACTATCCAAATGTTGGAGGATATGGCTGCGAGCTTTTATAATTGACTTTAAAGGCAGTTGGGATAAACACTTGCATTTGGTGGAGTTCGCTTACAATAATAGTTTCCAGTAAAGTATCGGCATGGATCCCTTCAAGCATTGTATGGAAGAGCTTGCAGAACTCCTATATGTTGGAGTGAAGTCAGCAAAAGGAAATTAACGAGACCAGAGTTAGTACAAATCACTTTAGATGTTGTAAAAGTGATTCAAGATCGACTTAAAACTGCGCAAAGTCGACAAAAAGAGTTATGCGAATAAACTCCGAAGACCATTGGAATTCAATGTTGGTGGCTATGTATTCTTGAAAGTGTCACCGATGAAAGATGTATCGTGATTTGGAAAGAAATGCAAGCTAAGTCCAAGGTTTATAGGGCCTTTTGAAATTCTTGAAAAGATTGGTGACTTGGCCTATCGATTGGCCATGCCACCCAGACTTTCCAATATTCACAATGTATTGGATTTTGAGATGATCGAGGTAGATGAAAAAATAACTTATGTGGAGAAACTAGTACAGATTCTGAGTCGAAGGGAACAAGTCCTTAGAAACAAGACCATTCCATTGGTCAAGATCTTGTGGTAGTACCATGACATGGAAGAAGCAACGTGGGAAGTAAAGAAGATATGAGACGCAAATATTCACATATTTTCGAGAGATCATGTACTTTTGAATTTCGAGGACGAAATTTCTTAAGGGGGAAGAGTTGTGATATCCGGAAATTTTGTCATATGTGACGTTAGAAATTTTCTACATTCAATAATGATACTTAGATTACAAGCTAAGTATTATTTAGCGTAGTATTTGTGTTGAAGCGTAGAAATCGTTGTTGGACTGTAAATTGTGAGGCGTGGATTCAGGAATGTAATCATTCCGAATTCGACGTGCTTAGAATTTTAAACGCTGTTATGTACGTTAATAATAGTGCAGTATTAATTAAATTACCGTCGCCTTAGTAATTAATGAGTAATATTATTAGATTAAACTTTAGTTAATTAGTAATAATAAAAGACACGTGTCTCGCGTGACGTTCTGAAGCGTCACACGTGGCCTCCATCAAGGACATGATCGACTTCGCCACCTCAATATTGGGTCATGACATCATAGTCCAATCCACGGAGGGCACCGGAGGCTCGAAGCAAGAGGTCTTAATTGGGCTGATCAATAGAATTGAGGACACTGAAGTGAGCAAGCCCATCATGGCATGTCACCAGAATCTATTTCCTTACATGGTCTACTACTGTCATTTGTTTCGAAATGTCCACGTTTACGAAGCTTCGAAATGTCCACGTTTACGAAGCGGACATACTAGACCCCCAATCCAAGGCAAAGATCAACCACGGCGTCGCCATCTATCATATGGACACATCGACCTGGAGGTCTACCCATGAGGCATTCCTCGCGCTAAGGTCAGGTCCCCGGCCGGATCGAGGTCTGCCATTGGACATTTGAGAGCAGCATGGTATGGACAACTGCCAATTGATAACGAAAGAACGAAGTGGGGTCAACACCGAATACATATGGGTTCGGCCTAGTGATCAAGAGAGAACTTAGTCTCTAGCTAGCTCCAACCCAAGTCCCCATATGCCTTATATTATCACCTCATATAGCATCCGAATCTGATATACATAACCATGCGTCTGTGTTTGGCGTGTGAAAGTTGTCATGGTCAGTAAATCTGGAGTGTTTTTATGATGTCTTTGTATTCTCCTAACGCCTATCTCTCAATTTGCGCACGATCCTCCAAAAACTTTCATGAAATATGGCTGAGGACCAACGAGTCCACCACTCACGAGTGAGGATGTATTCTGACAACTGAAGATTGACGTGAGTTGTTGCCGATGGGGTCTAACCGTTCCCCATTATGGGTGATATATACTACAAATGTTCAGTAGCGTGTGGTCGAAATTAAGGTGAGTGATGTTCATCGAGAGACAGATAAAGGTTACCCTATGCTCCCGATCAGTAAGGTACAAAAATGGTGGTTGGGAGTCCCAACTTGATAGTGTAGTACACATGACATTGAAGAGAAAGAGCTGCCTGGTTCAATCTTGAAATGGGCACCTCTCACTTTTCTTCTTTTGAATTTCCATTTAAACTTTTCTGGTTTTATCTTTTGTTTGCACTTTCTCAGTTACATATATTTTGCATATCATTTATAAATTTCTCATTAATGTAAATATCATCAGATTATTGCTTTTATTTTATTAATTTTTTTGGCTTTTTTTAAGCGCTTGTCATTGGAAAAAAAATTCAATAAGAACCCATAATATGAGAATAGACTTCTAATCCTAAAGATTTCATATGATTGGTTCTCATGCTATAAAAAAAAAAGTAAAAACTAAATTTACCTGATAAAATAATGACACTTCTATTACAATAATGAAGATTTTCTTCTTCATGTGGAGTAAGGTAGATGATTTGCAATATTCAATTAAGAAGAGCTATGACTGAAGTGTCATGTATTTACAAGAGAACATGTAATATTACTCGAAAGGGATTTAACATTTCGAGTATGATAAATTTTCGTATTGTATATTTTCTTATTTATTGCGAAGGAGAGTGACAATAAATTCCCAATTATTCGATGGATATTCATCCATGCCTTAGTGTAAGGTGACAATCCTACATGTCCCGTCCCATATTGCTTATTTTATTGAATTTTGAACCACAAAATTCATTGAATTTATCGTCAACACTCTCAAAGATCTCAATCTACCAATTGGAGCACTTCTCGCCAAAAATAAGGATGCTGATGTGAAATTGACACCATGGGATTTCCAGAATTTAGTGCACACATAAACTTCAATCGGTCCTTTTCTAATATTTTCTAGCTAACAATAAGATAAGTTAAAATTAAACAATGCTAGGACAGGTGGCGTCCATTCACATGTCAAATGAATGCACATGTAAACTTAACTTGCAGATATTTACCATTCATTAGCTTCTCCCATGGCTACACTAGTGCATCTAGAGCTGGCGTCAATAGCATTGCAATCAATCTGGGCCTCTCTCTCTCTCTCTCTCTCTCTCTCTCTCTCTCTCTCTCTCTCTCTCTCTCTCTCTCTCTCTCTCTCTCTCTCTCTCTCTCTCTCTCTCTCTCTGTGGAGGTAGGCACAAGCTTTGTCTCATCGTCATTGAACCGGAAGGAGCAGTGTTTTCTAGGGATAAGTGTAGTAAAGGTTTTAAAACTCATTGCGAAAGTGTAATTGATTTCTAAAACTGATCAAAGTGATGTGATCTAGTCCTACACACTTTATAATTTCTTTCCAAAAAAAATTCAATCAGTTATTCCAAGAAAAGAATTATTGTGAATGAGAGTGACAATACCTTCTCAATTATTCGACGGACATTAACCCATGTGCATGACCAAGATGACAATCCTACATGTCTTGTCTCATAATGCTTATTCCATTATATTGTGAGCCACAAAATTCATAATTATCTTCAGATTTATCATCGTCGTTCTCACGGATATCAATTTACCAATTGGAGCACTTCTCACCAAAAAAAAGGATGTTGACGTGAAGTTGACACCATAGGTGTTCAAAAGTTAGTTCACACATAAATCTCAATCGGTCCTTTCCTAATATTTTCTTGCTAAAAATAAGACAAATTAAATTAAATAATACCAGGACATGTGACATGCATTCACATGTCAAATGAATGCACATGTAAACTCAACGTAGAGATATTTACCATCCATCAGCTTCGCCCATAGCTACATTAGTCGCCACTAGTGCTGGCCTCCATAACATCGCCATCAATCAGGCATCTCTCTCTCTCTCTCTCTCTCTCTCTCTCTCTCTCTCTCTCTCTCTCTCTCTCTCTCTCTAAATGTGGAGGTAGGCACAAGCTTTGTCTCATCATCATCGAACCGGAAGTAGTTTTTTCTAAAGATAAGTGCGGTAAAGGTTTTAAAACTTGTCGCGAAAGTGTAATTGATTTTTAAAACTAATCAAAGTGAAGTGATCTAGTCCTACACACTCTATAATTTCTTTCAAAAAAAAAAAAATCAGTTATTGCAAGAAAATAATTATTGTGAATGAGAGTGACAATACCTTCTCAATGATTCGATGGACATTAACCCGTGTGCATGAGCAAGTGACAATCCTACATGTCTTGTCTCATAATGCTTATTCCGTTAAATTGTGAGCCACAAAATTCATAATTATCTTCAGATTTATCATCGTTGCTCTCACATGTATCAATTTACCAATTGGAGCACTTCTTGCCAAAATTAAGGATGTTGATGTGAAGTTGACGCCATAGGTGTCCAAAAGTTAGTTCACACATAAACCTCAATCGGTCCTTTCCTAATATTTTCTTGCTAAAAATAAGATAAATTAAATGAAATAATACCAAGACATGTGGCATGCATTCGCATGTCAAATGAATGCACATGTAAAATCAACCTAGAGATGTTTACCATCCATTAGCTTTGCCCATAGCTACACTAGTCGCCGAGGGCTAGCCTCCATTGCATCGCCATTGATCCATTGCATCTCTCTCTCTCTCTCTCTCTCTCTCTCTCTCTCTCTCTCTCTCTCTCTCTCTCTCTCTCTCTCTCTCTCTCTCTATGTGGAGGTAGGCACAAGCTTTGTCTCATCATCATCGAATCGGAAGGAGTAGTGTTTTCCAGGGATAAGTGCCGTAAATGTTTTAAAACTTGTTGCGAAAGTGTAATTTATTTCTAAAAGTAATCAAAGTGATGTGATCTAGTCCTACACACTCTATAATTTTTTTCCAAAAAAAAATTCAATCAGTTGTTGCAAGAAAAGAATTATTGTGAATGAAAGTGACAATACTTTCTCAATTATTCGATGGACATTAACCCATGTGCATGAGTAAGGTGACAATCCTACATGTCTTGTCTCATAGTGCTTATTCCATTAAATTGTGAGCCACAAAATTCATAATTATCTTCGGATTTATCATCGTCGCTCTCACAGATATCAATTTACCATTTGGAGCACTTCTTGCCAAAAATAAGGATGTTGATGTGAAGTTGACACCATAGGTGTCCAAAAGTTAGTTCACACGTAAACCTCAATCGGTCCTTTCCTAATATTGTCTTGCTAAAAATAAGATAAATTAAATTAAATAATACTAGGACATGTGGCGTGCATTCACATGTCAAATGAATGCACATGTAAACTCAACCTAAAGATATTTACCATCCATTAGCTTCTCCCATAGCTACACTAGTCGCCACTAGTGCTGGCCTCCATAGCATCGCCATCGATCTGGGCATCTCTCTCTCTCTTTCTCTCTCTTGATGTAGAGGTAGGCACAAGCTTTGTCTCATCGTCATCGAACCGGAAGGAGTAGTGTTTTCTAGGGATAAGTGCAGTAAAGGTTTTAAAACTTGTTGTGAAAGTGTAATTGATTTTTAAAACTAATGAAAGTGATGTGATCTAGTCCTACATACTCTATAATTTCTTTCCAAAAAAAAATCCAATCAATTATTGCAAGAAAAGAATTATTGTGAATGAGAGTGACAATACCTTCTCAATTATTCAATGGACATTAACCCATGTGCATGAGTAAGGTGACAATCCTACATGTCTTGTCTCATAGTGCTTATTCCATTAAATTGTGAGCCACAAAATTCATAATTATCTTCGGATTTATCATCGTCGCTCTCACAGATATCAATTTACCATTTGGAGCACTTCTCGCCAAAAATAAGGATGTTGATGTGAAGTTGACATCATAGGTGTCCAAAAGTTAGTTCACACATAACCTCACACGGTCCTTTCCTAATATTTTCTTGCTAAAAATAAGATAAATTAAATTAAATAATACCAGGACATGTGGCATGCATTCGCATGTCAAATGAATGCACATGTAAACTCAACCTAGAGATATTTACCATCCATCAGCTTTACCCATAGCTACACTAGTCGCCACTAGGGCTAGCCTCCATAGCATCGCCATTGATCCTCTCTCTCTCTCTCTCTCTCTCTCTCTCTCTCTCTCTCTCTCTCTCTCTCTCTCTCTATGTGGAGGTAGGCACAAGCTTTGTCTCATCATCATCGAACCGGAAGTAGTTTTTTCTAGAGATAAGTGCGGTAAAGGTTTTAAAACTTGTCGAAAAAGTGTAATTGATTTTTAAAACTAATCAAAGTGAAGTGATCTAGTCCTACACACTCTATAATTTCTTTCCAAAAAAAAATTCAATCAGTTATTGCAAGAAAATAATTATTGTGAATGAGAGTGACAATACCTTCTCAATTATTCGATGGACATTAAACCATGTGCATGAGTAAGGCGACAATCCTACATGTCTTTTCTCATAGTGCTTATTCCGTTAAATTGTGGGCCACAAAATTGATAATTATCTTCGAATTTATCATCATCGCTCTCACAGATATCAATTTATCAATTGGAGCACTTCTCACCAAAAATAAGGATGTTGATGTGATGTTGACACCATAGGTGTCCAAAAGTTAGTTCGCACAGAAACCTCAATGGGTCCTTTCCTAATATTTTCTTGCTAAAATCAAGATAAATTAAATTCAATAATACGAGGACATGTGGCGTGCATTCACATGTCAAATGAATACACATGTAAACTCAACCTAGAGATATTTACCATCTATCAGCTTTGCCCATAGCTACACTAGTCGCCACTAGGGTTGGTCTCTATAGCATCGCCATCGATCTAGGCATCTCTCTCTCTCTCTCTCTCTCTTCTAGGCATCTCTCTCTCTCTCTCTCTCTCTCTCTCTCTCTCTCTCTCTGGGGGGGTTAGGCATAAGCTTTGTCCCATCGTCATCAAACCAAGAAGAGTAGTATTTTCTAAGGATAAGTGCATAAAAAATTCTAAAAATTTATCGCGAAAGTGCAATTGAATTCTAAAATTTTAAAAAGTGTATTCATTTCTTAAAACTTGTCAAAGTGACGTAATCAAGTGCCTTTATTGACTCCATCTTATTTGACCGACGAAAAACGTTGACATGATTATTTTTATTACTTTCTTAAGACACGTGTCGCCTACTAAGCACCACATCAAATGATGAAAATCTTAGGAAAATTTTTTTTTTTTAAAAAAAGAGACCTTTACTTCTGGTTTCCCAAAGAAAGAAACAGTGGATTCGATTCTTGCAAGTGAGAGTTGAGATTAAAGGGTGATGAATCTCTCTTGAGTTTTGAGGGGTTCAACCTTCGCAGACTTACCTAAGTAGACTTTCTTGGATCGGTGTTAAATATGAAAGGCTCCCACTATTTTCCATAGCTGTGGTGGGATTGGCCATGGCCTCCATAGCTGGACCTTCATCAAACATGCTGACAACGGAGAGGTGCTCTTGAATTTGCGGGCTGAGTCCAACCTTCTCTACATCAACCCAGTTCAGTTGGTTCCAATTTGCGATTTCGATAGGGAACACTGAAAATTTGAGAAAGACTTTCAACCGCTCGCGAACATAGCCAAAATAATAATAATAATAATAATAATAATAATAATAATAATAATAAAAACGTCCAGGAGGAAGATGTAGATGTCTACGCTAGGGCAAACGACATCATCCCCTCCTTTTTTATGGTTTGAATCCCCCCTTCTCCACATCCTTCAAAATCAAAGAGCAGCTTTGCAGTTCCTGAACTATATGAAAATATTCAATTTTGGTGCATGTTCAATTTTGTCCCTTAATTATGTGAAAATGTTCAATGTAGTCCTTCAATTAACTCAAGTTCAAGGGCTATATTGAACATTTTCATGTGCTCCAGGGATCACATTAAACAAATTACAAATTCAAAGACCAAATTGAATACGCATTGGCACATGCATACGCCCTGCACATTAGCAAACTGCCACACCATGGCATCCATACATCAAACATCACAACTCGAAGCAGGGCAAGCACATGCATAGCACACTTAATAATTCGGACATGCCCAATAATAATTTCACAGAGCATACCACAATGCATATCCCAATCACAAGGTCCAAATTATTAGCGGTCCCTCAGGCTCCTCGAGCCTGTGTAAAAAGCATCAGGTTATCGAGCTCCCCGAACCTGTGTAAAATGCATCAGCCTTATGCTCGGAGATAGAGAGCTAACTGTGCGGCCCCAAGCCGCGAGTACACCTCCGTGAGGGGAATGGATCTCTGGCAAGGGAATATACACACGCGACTGACTCGAACAATGTGTTAACCATGGCATCAAAACAAAAGAAAAACACCGGGTCAATCACAGAATGTTAAATCAAGCCCAAATGGAGCATAAATCTAAGCTAACAAGAACAGATTTTGATGGTAATCGTCTCGGCCCTCATCCAGGCATTTTATCAAACATGTGGTGTGCGAGTCTGGATACAGGTCTTAGACTGAGATTTCAAGGTGATTTTCAACTTATGAGTGGTTTTTAAAGATTTAGCAGACATTCCTTGCTACCAATATGTTTCGGTTCACGAATAAACATTAAGAACCAACTCGGCCAAACTGGGGGCTCTAAGTTGTACCGTTTCATTGGACCATTTTATCAAACATGTAAGGTGCAATAAAAAAATGAAGAAACATGCTTGATTTTCACAAAGCTCATGGTCTATTCTCAATGTGAAACATTTAAAACAGCTTCTTTGGGTGTCAAACAAGTACGAGCATCCATTGGCGGGGCCAAGCAACCACCGAATAGGCTCGGTGTGCCTAGCACCCGAGAGGCGGGGGAAGAACAGAGAAAGTGCGAGAGTCCCACCTGGTTCGGGCGTCTTCTAGTGGTAACGGCGAACGGCAGTGGGGCTTAAGGTGAGAACGACAGCGATTTTGGGCGAATTACCAATGAAGGGAATGGTTTTTTAGCTCTCCTTTTTCCCCTCCAGCTCTCGGCCAGCCCCCCTTTTTTTCAGAACCGGCGCCCCTCTGCTTTGGGTGAGCGTCCCGGTCTTTCTTTGGAACCAGTCCGCCTATCGTCCATGCTCAAGGACCAATCTCCTTTGCCAGCTATCTGTCCTTTTCAGCCGTTATTCCCCATTCTCATCCTTTCTCTCCATTTTTTGTCTTTCTTGCTTCTTGTCTTCTCCGAGTTTGTCGTTCCTGTTCGCGTCGTTTCTGGCCGAGCGTGGGAAGAGAGGATTCCAGGAAGGCTAGGCCGGATGGCCGGGAGAAGGGCCAGGTCAAAAAAGGGGCCAAAAAGGGGCCAGCGAAATAGGAAAGAAAGAAGGAAATAAAACCAAGAGGTTAGGGCCTGAACAAAACAGACAAAACAACAAAAATCAACCCGGTCCGATCCCTTTATTTGTTTAACATATATTTATTTCCTAATAATTTTATCTCTCCTAGTTTGGCCCATTTACAAATTAAGCGCTGATTTGGTAAAGTGGGTAAAATTAGGTGACAACAAAGGTAGGCACAAGTTTTGTCCTGTCAACATCGAATCAAGAGGAGTATTTTCTGCGGATAAGTGCATCAAAAATCCTAAAATTAGTCGCAAAAGTACAATTGAATCTTCAAATTTTGATAAGTGTAATCATGTCTTAATCCTTGTCAAAGTGGTGTAATCAAGTGCCTCTATTGACTCCATCTTATTTGACCGACGAAAAATATTGACACGATTATTTTTGTTACTTTCTTAAGACACGTGGCGCCTACTAAGCACCACATCGAATAAAGAAAATCTGTAAAAAAAAAAAGAGACCTCCGCTTCTGGTTTTCCAAAGAAATAATGGATTCGATTCTTGTGAGTGAAAGTTGAGATTAAAGGATATGAATCTCTTTTGTGTTTTGAGGTGGTTCAGGCTTCGCAGATCCCCCTACGGAGACTTTCTTGGATTGGTTTTAAATAGGAAAGGCTCCCACTATTCTGCCATGGTGATGGTAGGATTGGCCATGGCCTCCACAGCTGTACCTTCACCAAAGATGCCGACGACGGAGAGGTGCTGTCGAATTTGCGAGCTGAGTCCAACTTCTTTACATCGACCCAGTTTAGTCGGTTCCAATTCGCAATTTCGATAGGGAACACCGAAAATTTGGGAAAGACTTCCAACCTTTCAAGAACATAGCCTAAAAAAAAACAGATAATAATAAAACGTTCAGGAGGAAGATGTAGATGTCTACGCTGGGGCATACGACATCATCCCCTTCTTTTTTCTTGTCTGAATCCCCCTTCTCCACATCCTTCAAAATCAAAGAGCAGCTTTGCAGTTCCCAAAAGGAAAAATGACACAAACAATTTCTAATCTTTGGCCCAATGTGCAATGTAGTCCATGAACTTTTAATTTATTCAATGTGATTCATGAACTTTAATTCATTGTCCAATGTGGTCCCTGAACTTTTAATTTATTTAATGTCGTCCCTGAACTTTTGGTACATGTTCAATTTTATCATTGAACTATATGAAAATGTTCAATGGAGTCCTATATTGAACATTTTTATATAGTTTAGGGACTATATTAGACAAATTAAAAGTTCATTGACCAAATTAAACATTAGGCTAAAGTTCAAGAACTACATTGCACATTAGATAGATATTGTTTGTGTCATTATCCCTCCCAAAAAAACCTCACATGGGAGGAAAAGGGTAAGGGAGAAGGGGAGTCGTGTTCATGCAAGGTTTCCCCCCCCCCCCCTTTTTTTCAACTTTTTTTTTAATTTTTGTTCTTTTTTTCCTCCTATGTTCCTTTTCTTTCTTTTTTTTTTTTTAATTTTTGAATTTTTAAAATTTTTCTTTTAAAATTTCAATTTTTTTTCTAATGTGGCACTTGATGAGCACCGCCGCGTGTCTTAATAAAATAATAAAAGAAGTGACGTTAGCATTTTTCGTTAACCAAATTGCATGAAGTTGATAGAGGGACTTGATTGCATTAATTTAATAAATTTTAGGACTTTTAATATACTAATCTCTATTTTCTGTAGCCATTCACGTGCATAGTGCGTGGATGGCTCCGCGCAATGGGCCAATTTAGGACGAAATACTATAATGTTGATTCTAACGGGAGTAGTCCCCACACACACAACAACAAATACTTATTCGTACGTATAAAAGAAAACCATGTGCAAGTTCAACCAGAAACACAGTGATTCCAATGGGAGTAGTCCCCACACACACAACGACAAAACACAGTGATTCCAACGGGAGCAGTCCCCACACACACAACGACAAATACTTATCCGTACGTATAAAAAGAAAACTATGTGCAAGTTCAACCAGAAACACAGTGATTCCAACGAGAGTAGTCCCCACACACACAACGACAAATACTTATTCGTACGTATAAAAAGAAAACCATGTGCAAGTTCAACCAAGGTTGGGCAACCTTGCCAGCCCCTCGCCGGCCCTTTGCCGTCCAAATCTAGTGTTGTCAGCCGCCCTCGCTGAGCACACTTTCGTTAAGAAGATAAATAGTAACAAGGGGGCAAAACCAGAATATATAAAGTTTGAGTGAGGGTAGTTTGGGAAGGGAAAAAAATTTAACATTTGCGGAATGCTGAAAGCCCAAAGTTTGGGAAGGGAAAAACAATTTTTAGCATTCATTTGGCCAATGCTAGGCCGAAGCTAAACCAAACGGGCCGGGATCTTTCTAGCATCACATTACTGCCAAGACTTTGTTGTGGGCTAAGATTAGAGCAGCCCTTGGGCCTGCATCGCTGAATGGACACTTACGATGTACTCGTTTCTTGGATGAGCATATCTCTGGCTTGGTAGAGATCAACCCATGTAATCAGGATGAATAGTGGAAGCAAAACTGACACTGGTGCATCGATAAATCCAAGTTATTTTGATGTATTCTGTCATTGGGATGCAAGAGAGATCATCGAGAACGCCTGGAGTTGAAGTTACTATATTCTTTTACTAGCCTAAGGCACGAGCATAGAGGCTCGATTATCTTAAGGCCTATGAAACACCCTGCAAGATTCATGAATAATTCGAGTAATCTGCGCAGATGATCTCAATTAGAGCAGCTTGTACGCAGTTATTGGAATTCAAACAAGTGACCTCCAATTTATAAGTTAAAAATCTTTAGGCTTGCAATAGGCGATTTGTTTTCTTATTTTGTCTAGCTCACTGGACCAAGATGATTTTACAAAGAAAATCTAATTGTTTTATAACCGTTGGTGGGTTTGGATAAAAGTTCTTAGGCTTTGATTGAGGAATCATGGTGAATCGGGTGGAAAGGCTATTTTTCATATGGAGAGTTCTAGTAAAATTGTTGACTGTGGAGAAATCAGCTTAGGGTTCTTCATGGGAACCAAGAACCACATAGAGAGATTTATCCTATCATATGGTTGATTGTTTCCACCAAAGAACATCACATGATAGAAAATGTGGGCTATACATATTCTGTGATGTAGTTTCATTTTGTAAAAGAACCAATTAGACCTTTCCTTTCCTAATCCCTGGAGAGTAAGCACACATCTTGGAGATTTCATTTATCTCTTGTAGAAATGATTATGAAAATGTTCAATGGAGTCCTATATTGAACATTTTTATATAGTTTATGGACCACATTGGATAAATTAAAAATTCAGGGATCAAATTAAATATTAGGCTAAAGTTCAAGAACCACATTGCACATTAGGTAGAGATTGTTTGTGTTATTATCCCTTCCCAAAAAAACCTCACATGTCAGGAAACGGGTAAAGGAGAAGGGGAGTCATCTTCATGCAAGGTTTTTTTTTCAACTTTTTTTTTTAATTTTTGTTCTTTTTTTCCTCCTATGTTCCTTTTCTTTCCTTTTTTTTGAAATTTTAAAATTTTTCTTTTAAAATTTCAATTTTTTTCTAATGTGGCACTTGATGAGCGCCGCCGCGTGTCTTACACTACAAAAAAACGATCTTTTTCCGACAAAATTACCAACGAAAAATTCTGAAAAATTCGTTGGAAAGGGAATTTCCAACGAAAAAAAATTCGTTGGTAATTCGTCGTCGGAAAATTTTCCAACGAAAAATTTCAATGTTCGTTGGAAATTTGCAACAATTTTTTTTCGTTGAAAAATTTTCGTGGCTAAATTCGTTGGAAACAAATTTTTTTTTCCGACGAATTTTTTTTCGTTGGAAACTATAATTTTTTTTTTAGTCGAAAAATTGTGGAAATTTTTTTCCAGCGAAAAATTTTTTTTTTTGGTCCAATTTTTTTGGTTGAAAAATAGCCCTCGCCGGGCGAAGCTCGAGCCGCCGGCCGGGCGGAGCTCGGGCTCGCCGGCGAGGGCGGAGCTCGCCCGACCGGGCGAGCTCGCCCGCCGGCCAGCGCCAGCTCGGCCCTCACCATGGCGGCGAGGGCAAGCCTCGTCGCCGGGCGAGGGCCGAGCTCGCCCGGCCATGGCCATGCTCAGCTCGCCATGGCCGGGCGACTGGCGCCCAACAAGAAGATGAAGAAGAAGAAGCAGCAGTAGGGGTGGAGAAAGGCAGCCGCCTGGTTAAGTCTGGCCGCCGCCTCGCCGGCGACGAGGCTTTTGGTGGGCCGGGGCGTTTGAGGCTTGGTGTCCATGGCGCCGGAGCCGGAGCCGGTGCCGGAGGAGGAGGGGGGGCGTGGGAGAGGCGGAGGGGGCGGAGGGGAGACGCAGGAGAAGTGAAGGCTAAGGAGAGAGAGAGAGAGAGAGAGAGAGAGAGAGAGAGAGTATATTTTTGAAATTGAGGTGCGCCATGAACAAGTATATTTTTTCAAATTCGCTGAAATTTCCAAATCTAATTTTCCAAATCCAAAAATTGTACATATTAAAATAATTATCCGAAAAATTGAAATTGCTGGAAAATCTGTTTGGAAATTTCAACAAATTTTCCAACGAATACAAAAAAAATGACCTAATAGTACGGGGGTTTTTGAAATTCGTTGGAAAATTCGTTGGTAATTGATAATGATGAATTTTTTTCGTTGGAAATTTCAAACGAATTTTCCAACAAAAATTGTACACAATAAAATAATTGTGCGGAAAATTGCAATTCGTTGGAAAATTGTTTGGAAATTGGAAAAAAAAAAATTGTTGAAATTTCAACAATTTCAAAAATGCCGAACAATACCATATTTTTTTTGAATTCGTTGGAAAATTCGTTGGAAATTTCCAACGAATTTTCCAACAATTTCAAAAAATGCCGAACAATACCATATTTTTTTTGATTTGGTTGGAAATTTCCAACGAATTTTCCAACAATTTCAAAAATGCCGAACAATACCGGGTTTTTGAATTTGTTGGAAAATTCGTTGGAAATTTCAACGAATTTTCCAACGAAAAATTGTACACCCCTAAAATAATTGCCCGAAAATTGAAATTAGGTGTGAAAATTCATTTGGAAATTTCCAACGAATTTTTTGTTGGAAATTTCCAACGAAATTTCAACGAATTTTCATTGAAAATTTTTCGTTGGAAATTCCAATGAATTTTCCCACTTAAAAGTTTTTTTTCGTTCGAAATTTCAAACAATTTCACTTTTCGTTGGAAATTTTTGTCGCCAAATTCTTGACTTAAAATTTTCGTTGGAAAATTTTTCGTGGCAAAAAACTTTTTTTTTTGTAGTGTTAATAAAATAATAAAAGAAGTGACGTTAGCATTTTCCATTAACCAAATTGAATGAAGTTGATGGAGGGACTTGATTACATTAATTTAATAAATTTTAGGACTTTTAATATACTAATCTCTATTTTCTGTAGCCATTCACGTGCATAGTGCGTGGATGGCTCCGCGCAATGGGCCAATTTAGGACGAAATACTATAATGTTGATTCTAACGGGAGTAGTCCCCACACACACAACGACAAATACTTATTCGTACGTATACAAAGAAAACCATGTGCAAGTTCAACCAGAAACACAGTTATTCCAACGGGAGTAGTCCCCACACACACAACGACAAATACTTATTCGTACGTATAAAAAGAAAACCATGTGCAAGTTCAACCAGAAACACAGCGGTTCTTTTGTTTTTTTCGCTTTATCCATTTTGTCCTTATCGAATCTCTGGTCCTATAATTTTCTGGCTCGCTCGACCAAACCCACCGACAATCATCAGCATTTCCGCTGCTCGATTGAACAAATACGTGCGCAACAGTTTCAGCACAATGGCTCTCAGCTCCCTCTTCCTTGTCCTCCTGCTCTCTTCTCTCCATGTGAGTAATTTG